>SJYO01010634.1:2066054-2083325 GCA_006410555.1 Capra ibex | reverse complement strand
AAAAGACTTACAACTCGAAATTCGGTTGAAAAAGTGAGAGGAGAAAGTGAAAGTAGTTCTCCGAAAACTCAAGGAGAAGTGAAAGACGGTATTCCCACCACAGTAGACGTATAGACTCCACTAACCATAAAGAGGGCCGGTAGAACTAAGGTCGAACACAAAGAAGGTCAGGTCGCAAAGAGTACTACATGAGACGTATCTTCAATTTAGTCGTCCCACTGTTATATGTCGGAACTGCATGAGGAAAAGGATAAACCTTGGTCAGACAACAAGGTACAGGTCAAGATTGACAACGAAGGACTGGACGTATGTCCAAAGAGTTCTCCGTCCAGTCCACCAGACCATAAGGGTAGAGAAAGTCTTAAAAGGTGTCAAATAACACTAGGTGTGTCAGTTTCGAAACCGTATCAGTTATTTCGTCTTTATCTACAAAAAGACCTTGAGAGAACGACAAAGGTACTAAGTCGCCTACAACCGTTAAACTAGAGACCAAGAAGACGGAAAAGATTTTGGTCGAACTTGTAGTCCTTCAATTGCCAAGTGTATAACGACTTCGGACCGAACCTCTTAAAACTCGTAATGAAATGATCGCACACTCTACTCACGTTAACACACCATCAAACTCGTAACAAACCGTAACGGAAAGAAACCTTAACCTTACTTTTGACTGGAAAAGGTCAGGACACCGGTGACGACTCAAAAGGTTTAAACGACCGTATAACTCACATCGTGAAACTGTCGTAGTAGAAAGTCCTAAACTTTCTCGAGTTGACCTTAAGGTAGTGGAGGTGATCGAAACAAACATCACTACGAAAGATTCCGGGCGAACTGAAGTGTAAGGTCCTACAGACCGAGATCTACTCACTAGTGTGGTAGCACTAATAGGCCCAGTACTTCTAGAAAAAACATGTCAAGAAGACACATAAGAACGGTGGAGAAGAATTATAGAAGACGAAGACAATCCAGGTCTGGTAAAGACAGGAAATAGCTCGGGTAGAAACGTACTTCACAAGGGAATCATAGAGATTAAAAGAACTTCTCTAGAGATCAGAAAGGGTAAGACAACAAAGGGAGACAAAGAAACGTAACTAGCGACTCCTTCTGAAAGAATAAAGAAGAACGATAAGAAACCTTGAGACGTAAGTCTACGAATATAGAGAAGAAAGAGGAAACGAAAAACGAAGAGAAGAAAAGTGTCGATAAACATTCCGGAGGGGTCTGTCGGTAAAAGAAAAAAACGTAAAGAAAAGGTACCCCTACCAGAACTAGAGACACAGGACATGTTACAGTGCTTGGAGTAAGGTTACAAGTAGTCCGTGAGATAGATAGTCTAGATCCGGGAAGTTAGATAAAGAGTGAAGGTGACATATTAGTATTCCCTAAACTAAATCCAGTATGGACTTACCAGATCGCCAAAAGGGATGAAAGAAGTTAAACTCAGACTTAAACCGTTATTCCTCAAGTACTAGACTCGGTGTCAGTCGAGACCCAGAACAAAAATGACTGACATATCTCGAAGAGGTAGAAACCGACGTTTCTTATATTAGTTAGACTAAAGCCACAACTGGTAGACCACTACAGGTACACATCTCAGAAGAGAACACAACAACCTTCTCCCACAAACGATACTGGTCACGTAAAAGAACCGTTTTCAGATAATCAGAATCGGGACGAAGTATGACGTAAGGTTCCGGTTAAACGGACAATGAGGTTCACAAAGAGGTGAAGGATGAAAACGTAAGGTCAGGGGATATTACTTTTCCTGTAGAAAAAACTCACAATCAAGATGTTCCAGAACATCCAGAAGTATCTTCGCAAGTTGAAGTCGAAGAAGTCGTAATGAACAACCCCGTATCTGAACCTAAGACCACTATAACTTACCAAACGAAACCTTTACTTGTCTCTAGTAAGACAGCAAAAACTCTAACGTAGGTTCATGACGTAAAACCTGAGAGAACAACTGGTACTACCGATGAGGTAAAGAAGACTCCCTAAGGACGGACGTCATAATCTATATTACCAGTAGACTCAATTTAAGTGGGTAAGGTCAGGTAAAATCAAGCGACTAAGGATTTTACAACTGCAAGTGGGAACGGTAGAGAACAAACTGGTGAAGGTTAAACGGAACTAAGGAAAAATTTTATATAAATAAAAATTAACCTTCTATTAACGAATGGTCATAAAACAACCAAAGATGGTTTGTAATTGTACTTAATCGATATCCAAATGGGTACAGGGGAGGGTAGACTTGTAGATAGGGTAGAGGGAGGGCCAGGACGGGAAGATCCACAATAACTCGAGGTCATTTTCGATTTTATTCATTTATGTTTCAAGATAATAAATGGACAAAGAATTAACCTGAAGTAAGAAGTAACCCTTTTAACCACTTTACGATATCAAGTGGTTTTTTTTTTTTTTTTTTTNTTTTTTTTTTTTTTTCTGAATTAAGAATTAACCCTTTTAACCACTTTACAATATGAGAAAAAGTAACAATTCAAAGGACTTAAACTAGTAACACGGTGCCAATATATTCTGTTACAGAAACAAGAATCCTCAATGTACACCCTCATGACCCCTGATTGTCCAGTATGAAAGACGTTGAATAAAAATTTATCGAGTCCTTTTTGTAATACCTTTATTTTTAATATTCCTGTATACTTCCCTTCCTCTCCTCCCTCCTTTCTTCTCTTGCTGTCCCTTTCTTTCATTTACATTGTTTCATAATCATTAACAACTTAGATCCACTGCGAATATCTCCTCCAGCAACACTGTAAGATAGTTGAAAAGACGACCAAACTTTAAAAAAAGTTTTATTTTAGAAACTTGGCAGACAAGTATAGTTCGTGATCATTCCATGAGTTGTAATTTTTTTTGGTTGATTTAAATTTTTAAGTTGTTTTTTAAGTTTTTCGAGTAGGATTTTGAGTTGTAAGTTTCTTGATTCTAGTACCGTAGACCAGGGTAGTTAAGTACCGTTTATCTACCCCTTTGTTACCTTTGTCACTGTCTGAAATAGAAGAACAAGAGGTTTTAGTAACGTCTACCACTGACATCGGTACTTTAAATTTTTTTGCGAACGAGGACCCATCTTTTCGATACTGGTTGTATCTATCATATAATTTTTCGTCTCTGTAGTGAAACAGCTGTTTCCAGGTAGATCAGTTTCGATACCAAAAAGGTTATCAGTACATATCTACACTCACGACTTCTTAACTACTAAAACTTGACGTCACAACCTCTTCTGAGAACTCTCAGGGAACCTGACGTTCCTCTAGTTCACTCAGTTAGGATTTCCTTTAGTCAGGACTTACAAGTAACCTTCCTGACTACGACTTTGACTTTGAGGTTATGAAACCGGTGGACTCCACTTCTTGACTGAGTAATCTTTTCTGGGACTACGACCCTCTCTGACTTCCGTCCTCCTCTTCCCCTACTGTCTGCTACTCTACCGACCTACCGTAGTGGCTGAGTTACCTACACTCAAACTCTTCGAGGTCCTCAACCACTACCTGTCCCTTCGGACCACACGACGTCAGGTACCCCAGGGTTTCTCAGCCTGTACTGACTCGTTGACTTGACTGATCATTCCAACATCTTTTTACCTTTAAAAGTATGAGGCAATCTTTCCTATGTTTAATCATGTCAAGAAACCTCTTATTGTATTATTATTATTATATAATTTCTCATCTATGTATTATACTATTATTATACTATCATTATATTCATTTCAATTTATACAAATGTAGGACGTGGAGTCGTTAGGTTTACCCTACACCCCACTTTTATTTCCTTGAAACATAAATGAATGAAATAGAAAATTCTTTTTATAAATGTAAAGTCTCACCTATAACATATGGCTATACTATCACGTACTTATATTTTACTTATATCTTTATGACACCGATCCGTCAATTTACAAAAGAACCATCTCGTCGGACTACTTGTTTCATCCTCTGGTCACGAGAATTCTTTAAGTTTATATAGACAAGAGTACGTATATATGTATATGTATATATACTTATAATGGACGTTCAACAAACCATTACCCCTTTTTACCGTTTTGTCTTTGTAGGACTTACAAGGAGTCATTCTCTTTTTTCAACACAAGATCAGTATTCTACCCTATGATATATAGTCAATTTTACTTACTCTGTCTCGATATTCATAGACGTACCCGTTCAAATCTTTTACAACTCACTTTTTTCCTTCAACGTTTTGTTATTTCTGTGTTATGATAATAAATATCTATAAATTAGACAGGAGTTTTGTTTTCGTGACGGATCTGTTATTCAAGGACCACGAACGGAGGTCCTCCCTACTACTTCTGTTCGTGATTTTTTCTCTAATATGTCTCGAATTTTAATTGAACATCTTAAAATAAAGAAAAAAAGGGGAGGTCTGTATCTAGTTCTCTAGACTTCTTTTATAATGATTTACGATTAAAACCAATTAGGACCGATAGTCTATCCACCTACAAATGAGAAAATGGGAACCATGTAAGAACATAGAAAATGAAACAAGTTTTCGTTTTGTACTTCAAAAAGTAAAGAGACTACTTAAGGTTCAAGGAGTGTCCTTCGTGGACTGTTGAGTCTAGACACAGATGTTGAGACGTATACAGAGTCGAAGACTTGTGTGGTTTCGTTGAAATTTAGTCTCGAAGATTTTATTATTAATAGTTGTCTTTTTAAAAAGGATAAAAGTATTATGACACGACACGAGTCAGAGAGTCAGACATAGGTTGAGAAACATCGGGTGGTCTGAGGAGACGGGTGTTTTAAAAGGTCCGTTCTTATGACCTCACTCAACGGTAAAGGATGAGGTCCTCTAAAAGGACTGGGTCCCTAGCTTGGGTGCAGAGAACATAGAGGAAATAACCGTCCATCTGAGAAATGGGGATCACGGTGGAACCTTCGGGATAAAAGTATTATCCACAAGGATTAGAATGTCGTGTTAACGTGAGTAGAGTGTATGATCATTTCATTACGAGTTTTAAGAGGTTCGGTCCGAAGTCGTTATGCACTTGGTACTTGAAGGTCTACAAGTTCGACCAAAATACTTTTCGTCTCCTTCGTCTCTAGTTTAACGGTTGTAGGCGACCTAGTAGTTTTTTCGTTCCCTTAAGGTCTTCTTGTAGAAAAAGACGACATAACTGATACGGTTTTGGAAACTGACACACCTAGTGTTATTTGACACCTTTTAAGACTTTCTCTACCCTTATGGTCTGGTGGATTCGACGGAGAACTCTTTAGACATACGTCCAGTCCTTCGTTGTCAATCTTGACCTGTACCTTGTTGTCTAACCAAGGTTTATCCCTTTCCTCATGCGGTTCCGACATAACAGTGGGACGAATAAATTGAATATACTTCATATGTAGTACTCTTTACGACCCGACCTTCTTCGTGTTCGACCTTAGTTCTAATGGCCCTCTTTATAGTTAGTGGAGTCCATACGTCTACTGTGGTGGGAATACCGTCTTTTACTTCTCCTTGATTTTTCAGAGAACTACTTTCACTTTCTCCTCTCACTTTTACAACCGAATTTCGGGTTGTAAATCTTTTGACTCTAGTACCGTAGACCAGGGTAGTGAAGTACCCTTTATCTACCCCTTTGTCACAGTCTGAAATAAAACCCCCCGAGGTATTAGTGACGTCTACCACTGACGTCGGTACTTTTCAATTTTCTACGAATGAGGATTTCCTTTCAATACTGGTTGGATCTATCGTATAATTTTTCGTCTCTATAATGAAACGGTTGTTTCCAGACAGATCAGTTCCGATATCAAAAAGGTCACCACTACATACCTATACTCTCAACCTGACACTTCTTTCGCCTCACGGCTTCTTAACTACGAAAACTTGACACCACAACCTCTTCTGAGAACTCCCAGGGAACCTGACGTTCCTCTAGGTTGTTCAGATAGGATTTCCTCTGGTCAGGACCCACAAGTAAACTTCCTGACCACGACTCCGACTTTGAGGTTATGAAACCGATGGAGTACGCTTCTCAACTGAGTAACCTTTTCTCAGACTACGACCCTCCCTAACCCCCGTCCTCCTCTTCCCCTGCTGTCTCCTACTCTACCGACCTACCGTAGTGACTGAGTTACGTGTACTCAAACCCATTTGAGGCCCTCAACCACTATCTGTCCCTCCGGACCACACGACGTTAAGTACCCCAATGTTTCTCAGCCTGTACTGACTTGTTGACTTGACTTGACTTACAACGTCTTTACAGTGAGATCATTCCTCGTACATCTTTGTGTTCACTACGGAACACCTTGGGTCTATAAGACTTCACAATTCATTGTGACCGATAATAGAACTAGATACTTTTCTATTTTGACCTTTAAGTTTCCAATTTTTCATTAAATTGTTATATTTTCAACGTATAACGATCCATTGTATACAATTTCAAGTAACTTCAATTTCAACGAGTCAGCACAGGCTGAGAAACACTGGGGTACCTGACAGGTACCTTAAGAGGTCCGGTCTTATGACCTCACCCATAGGAAAGGGAAGAGGTCCCCTAGAAGAATTGGGTCTCTAACTTGGGTCCAGAGGGTGTAACGTTCGTCTAAGAAATGGTCGATTCGGTGTTCCCTTCGCAATGGGGAAGATACTTTTGAATGGTCGGAGAACGAGTACCGAGGGAATCAAGTCATAAAGTTCAATACGAGTATATGGTTTTCTTAAAATTAATGAGTCTCTTTTTAATTAAATATAAAGAGATTATAAACCGAAGGATTACCGTAAAATAAACATGGAACATGACAGAGATGGAGGTGATCTTTCTCTCACTTTGAATTTTGTAATTAGATAAAATGATACACAACCCTATTAATTAATCTAAAATCACTCCCTTTTTTCTGTGGTAACGAAATTTCCTCGGAACTCCTAATGAGGGTTTTAAATTAACATCCTTGAAGGACAATGGAAATGAACGTAATTATTAATCCTCTACCGAGGGTATAATAACGACGATTCTTTAGATATCCTATTTACAAAGGACCTAGATAAGTTATTAGGTGAATAAAATTCGTCATTAAACCCGTCAGGGAGTTTCGACCTTTTACCCCTCTTATTTTGTAATTCTTAAAGACAGACTTATTGAAAGAATCGAAAAGGAGAATCGTACACACGTGTCCTAAACATCACACCAGATAAAAGAGTAAGGAATATAACCTACAAACGTAACGGAAAAAAAAATTTCAGGGTGGTCTCCGAAAATTTAAAATAATCAGAAATTTGAAAAACAAAAGAAAACAACTAAAGATAGTATATACAAAGATCGAGTAATTAAAGACAAGAAATGATAAAGTAAAAAAGATGACAAACCATGAATAAAAAACCAGGAAAATATTGGAGAGATCTCCATCTTACGAACGACTAATTAAAAGTCAGAAGAAAGGATGACATACCGAAATTCCGACATTTAAAGGAAGATTCCTAAAAAATTTCGATTTGACATGTGTTAAACTAATGTGTAAAACTTTAACAAGTTAGTTTTATAAAAGATTAAGACAATACTAAATAAAAGAGAAACTGGAACTGAACAATCTTATACACGATTTAAAGGTTTATGCACTCTTAAAAGTCCAACGAAAAGAAATAAGGAAAGATCTAATACACAGAATCCCAGTTATTATCTGAGAGACACCAGAAATACTAAAGTAAGTAAACTTGAAACTACTCTAAACGAAGTACCCGGTCAAATGTCAATTAAAGAAAAAAAATTAGAAAAAAAATCCAAAAGAAAAAAAAAAAAATTAAAATTTTAGAAATTAAGAATGTACACAAGGGTTTGTACTTGGGGGGAGGGTGGAGGGAGGGGTATTGTAGAGAGACCCAGTAGGGGTACGTGGTCGGGGTTCGTACGACAATTAAAGACATACACAAAAAACACACGAACTTTTCTTTCATACAAGACTGTAGAACCCATCTTACAAGATACAAACAAGTAATTCATGTCAAAGAACGAATAAGAAAGGACCATAATATGGGAATTCAAAATAGACAAACGAAACATTTAATGATTTTCTTCATACATATTTTTCAAGGGTGATACTAATACCTGAACGGACAAAGAGAGACCAAAACTCGTGAAAATGAACCACATAAAACTCTGGCACAATAGAAGAGACGAATTTTACATCCCTTTTTATTTCTTCTTTTTATCCAATGTTTCCATTAAGGAGGAGAAAAATTGTTTAGTTTTTATAACGATTTTTGTAACGACCTGTTCATTGAGTGTAACATTCTGTAAAAGGTACTACTGTAAACAAGACCCAACATTACATAGTGAGCCTTCTCCAATACAACCTCAAAATTAGGGGTCATGGAGTCTTACACTGAAATGAACCTCTATCCCAGAAATGTCTCAATTTAAAGTTTACTTCGGTAATCTCACCCAGAATTAGGTTACACTGACTACAGAAATATTATTCCCCCTTTACTTGTGTCTAAATCTGTATATACCCCTTTTCAACCGGAAGATGTCTGGTTCCTCTCTCCGGACATTGTCTAAAGGAAGGTGCACGGGGTCTTCTTGGTTGGAACGAGAGTGGAACTAGAGTTGAAAGTTGGAGACCTTGACACTCTGTTATGTAAAGATAACAAATTCGGTGGGTTAAACACCCTAAAAGAATATCATCGGGACCGTCTGATTATCCTGTAAATATTGGAATATTGTGTTAAAACAACAAATTTTTCTTTTCACACAAAGAATCGTCTCCTCCTTTTTTTATTTTGGGAAAAACAGGAACTATTACATTTTACTCCTTGGTTATCAACTCTTTTCGACTAAACGATAAAATATCTTATAGGAAAATATAAAATTATCATTTCAATTTTTTAAAATTGACCATAGTCCTCTGTAAAAACAAATTATTTGAGTCACCCAGTCAGAATAACTCACTTCCTTTTGTCAGGGGTACAAGAGTCTTAACGTAAAATACTAAAACATTAATTCCTACTCTTTCTGTTAAGGGTTCAAAGGGAGTCTCTCCTTACCACGTTATTCGTATTAATTGAGATTCTTCAAATTATTATTTAGTGATAAGAGTACTCGTATCATTTATGTTGGTCCCTTAACACAAGTATTTTTGAGTGACCTTATTGGTGTTTAAGTTGAAGTTTCTTCGTACTTAATGTTTATATCATGTGTATGTAATTTGAAAAGACCTTCAGTTTAAAATGTCTTCGATTAAAAGAATCGGATCTAGAACCCGGTACGGTAAAAACTCCAATAAAGAACGACCTTTTTCTTCCCATACTGTTATATAACGGAATCGACAAGATTCTGTTACAGTTGTTTTTATTGTCACAGGAGGATATTTTGGAAGTATTTTCGAACGATTTCTCTTTTATAATTCGACGTTAATCGTGGTCTACACTTATACCTAGTTCACTATTGAAGAAATTCTAATGGATATCTTAAAGTGTTAGTGTATGTGTCCAACAGAATAATCATTATACGACCACGGAGATTAAGGGATTTCATAACCCAATCGGAATTTTGAGTTGTAAGTCTTTCGATGCTAGTACCGTAGGCCAGGGTAGTGAAGTACCGTTTATCTACCCCTTTGTCACCTTTCTCACAGTCTGAAAAAACCCCCCCCGAGGTTTTAGTGACGTCTACCACTGACGTCGGTACTTTAATTTTCTACAAACGAGGAACTTTCTTTTCAACACTGGTTGGATCTGTCGTAAAATTTTTCGTCTCTGTAATGAAACGGTTGTTTCCAGGTAGATCAGTTTCGATACCGAAAAGGTCATCAACACATACTACACTCTCGACCTGACATTTCTTTGGACTCACATCTTCTTAACTACGAAAACTTGACACCACAACCCCTTCTGAGAACTCTCAGGGAACCTGACGTTCCTCTAGGTTGGTCAGGTAGGATTTCCTTTAGTCAGGACCCACAAGTGACCTTCCCGACTACAACTTCGACTTTGAGGTTATGAAACCGGTGGACTACGTTTCTTGACTCAGTAACCTTTTCTGGGACTACGACCCTTTCTAACTTCCACCCTCCTCTTCCTATACTGTCTTCTACTCTACCGACCTACCGTAGTGACTGAGTTACCTGTACTCAAACCCATTTGAGGCCCTCAACCACTACCTGTCCCTCCGGACCGTACGACGTCAGGTACCCTAGTGTTTCTCAACCCGTGTTGACTCGCTGACTTGACTTGACTTGACTCAACCCAACCGGTTTTCAAACAAACCTAAAAAACTATTCTACAATTTACTTGAAAAACTAAAAACAGAAAAACATTCCAAAAATTTTTTACAATAATAACCTCACATTATAATGAAATGTTACGACATAAGTAAAGACACCATATTGTTTCGCTTAGTCGACATACATATTTATATATGCATATATATATAGTACGGTGGGGATATCCAGTAACGACTCGTGACTCGACTCTAGGGACACGATAAGTGATTTGTTTGAGAAACCGGTTGTGTTGTATAGGACAAGACTATAACACTCGTAAAACTCCGAGAACGAGAATACAAACCCGTTTACGGATGCTATACGTAAACTTCTAACAGTGGACTACTTAATATACTCTCTTTGTCACACTATTTCGAGGTAGAAATAATCTCGAGTATTTGGGTCTTGTTCGAATGACTGTCATTCTTTATATAGACAGTTAACGTTCGGGAACTGATACTGTAGGTTAGACTATACTATCTATACATCTGTTAAAACCGACCTAGTTACTTTCAGACTTAGTTAATTTCAGGAACCCAAATTCATAGTGGCTCAGTTTTAAAACTATTTCCCGGTGATATGCGTCCTTTGAGTATGTCCACGAGTGGATCGGAGAAGGAACTGTGAAGCTCACTGAGCTTACCATCTTTAGAGAGGATAAGTGATCCATAAGGTAGGATGGTAGATTGACGAGATCAATAATCTTTACGAAAGGGATCTCATCGGAGTTTAACCTGACACTAATTCAGTTGAGTGTTTCGAATTAAATCGGAATCCCTCTATATTTTTCCTCAAATAGAATCTTTACTGTCGAAAAGTCTATAGATTTCTCTTGTTAGTACAGAGGTGGTTCAGACAAAGATAAATGTTTTATTTATGTAAAGACATATAGTTATTTGTGTCTCCTATGTTAATTAAAAGTCATTACCCCGAACTCTAATCACCCCCGACCTCTCTTACTAAATTACTATCTTGACGAAGAAATTTCCTTACAAACTGTGACGGAAGTTCGAATATTATTGGAGGGATGATTAGACACAAACTCGATTCAAAGAGTAAGTCCTTCAACTTCCTTATGGAGTCGTCCTTCAGTCCTTCCATGAACCTCTCTTTCTTTATCACTAGACCCTATTTCCTCGAAAGTCTCCTGTATGTCTTTCTTTCTACAATCTACTAAAATATCTAAGAAGTACAATACACAATAGAGAAAAGAGTAAGAAGATAAAGACCGGAAGATTTAATATCCGTTCTTTCTAGTAATACTTTTCCAATAAGTCTGATTTTGTACCACTCTATGGAGTTAAATCGGTACTTAAGGAAAGGAAATACTATTTGTCTTAAATATGTAACAGGTCGTTTAGATAAGAAGGGTTTGAACCAAGGAAACTTCTGAGCAACCTATTTTCCTACGTATAATCAAAGGTAATTAAACGTCAAAGACCTTTTATACTAAAATTAGGAAATTTAGACTCACGGATTTTAAACTTTCTGTTTACAGAACTCTTTCTATTGACCTTACCATGAATTGTCACTTAAATTATTTATTTTTAGTAGAAAGTAACAAGACTGAAGGTCATTATCGACGGAGAGGGACTCACTTACGTTATCCTTCGTTAGAGAAGTTGGACGTTTAAAATCCAGACTCGTAAAATGTAGGTATAACATGTTATTATACATCACTTCACTTTCAACGAGTCGGCACAGACTGAGAAACACTGGGGTACCTGAGGAAACAGGTACCTTAAGAGGTCCGTTCTTATGACCTCACCCAACGGTAAAGGAAGAAGTCCCTTAGAAGGACTGGGTCCCTGACTTGGGTCCTGAGAAATGTAAAGTCCGTCTAAGAATTGACAGACTCGGTGGTCCCTTCAGGTTATCAGATATTTGTCCGAAGATATTATAAATAAACACACACACTATCCCCATGTTCAATAGAATCTACGGTTTTTTCTCTACTATCGTCCCTTGGTCATCTTCATTTAATTCTGGTGTAAGGTTCACCGTATTTTTGGTTAGGTGCAAATAGGGACAAGAACGGAACGGGAAAGTACGACCAGGTCGAAGAGATGACTTCGACAATGACAAGTAAGGAGGTCAGACAGTGGACATTTGTCGGTGTTTGTACATCGTATTTAGAAAGGGTAAAAAAAGAGAGAACAAACGTCAATAGGATGAAAAATGATCCCGAAGGAACCGCCGAGTCTACCATTTCTTAGCCGGATGTTACGTCCTCTGGGTCCAACCTAGGGACCCAATTCTTCTAGGGGACTTCTTCCCTTATCGATGGTTGAGGCCATAAGAATGGACCTCTTATGGTACCTGTCCCCTCGGGTCGCCCGATGTCAGGTACCCCAGTGTTTCTCAGTCTGTACTGACTTGTTGATTGTGAAAGTAAAAGTGAGTGAAAATGATTGGTCGGAGTCGATCGGTCAGATTCGGTTAAATTAATACAACAATAATCGTAGTCGGGGAGATTACGGAGAACATCTTGTACCCTAACGGTTTCGAAATTAATACATTTTTACTAATATAACGTATTACACCATCCCTGTAAGGACTACCCACCAATAATGTCTTTGTTTTAATAATAAGTCTTTCGTTTCCATCTTTTTCTTTTTATTACCGAGTCCTTTTTATATATAACTAATAGTCTACGATTTTCAAGAAGAACTCTTTATGTAAAGAGTATTTCATATAATAAGTACTCCAGATCTCTGTACTGTATAATCACACTTAAGATACTTATATAAATTTAGAGAGGTATTTGTATGTTTCGAGTCTTATTTTTATGTACGTCGTAACTCTTCGAGTATGTTTGTCGTTTATACACCTAATTTTATTTACACTTTTAAAACACCCACTACCAGTATAAGATACAAAATGTATTCTCACAGACAAATCGTTTTTATATAGTTTACTATATACATTCTAAACATGTAATGTATTTGTAAAATGGAGTCTTCTTTTTTTTAGTATTCGTCTATAACTTTAAATTTCTACATTTTTGACCTCACAAATCTCCATTTCATATGACTACGGACTGTGAATCTTATGAAATCCTTTATTTTACCTAACAACCTACCTATGTGTCTATACACTTATTTTTTCACGGTATTTTACAATTTTATTTATCATATGTATTCAAATTCAATTTACCCTAAACACATTGACCTGCGGTACACGTATCATAAGATTCAACGGTCGATCTTAACCTATGAAGATAAATTAAGGGTTCACTGTAAATAAAGACCCGGAATAAAACTAATAGAACTTCAACATTTAACAGTAGGTATTATAATTTCAATCTTTTTGTTGAGAATTTACAATAAACTATAATTTTTTTTCCACTTCTTTTTTGTTAGTCATTAGAAAGGTAGTCAGACCCGATACACCTTTGTTTCTTAAGTTCTAGAATCCCCGAGTGTTGTTTCCAATTAAGAGTATAGATATGACCCCACTCCAAACTCAGTCAACGTACGGAAAGAGTAAGATTTTGGGTCCTATTTTTTTCGTCGGGGATAGATTTTGTATTATCAAAGTAAAGTCTTCCTTTTTCTCGACCACCAATACCTGGTGTTTTGAAGAGACAAGTCTCCACTCTGACAGTCAAGGTCAGTATAAGGTTACTAGTTTCGTTCAGTGTGTTGGCACGGACGGTACTCGTCTCCATACAGTAGAAGAGTATCCGTTCCCGGATACCTTCTCCGTCACTTATAAATCTCACTTTTACGGTAGATAATGTTTGATTATTCCAAAGTTTAAAGTAGTATTTATGTAAATAATACAAAGTCAAGAAGTCATAAAATATAATTATCATTCTATTAATCATATATTATCCATCGGTTGTTTACAAACGACTTCTTACTCAAAAAGGTATAATATAGAAAAGTTTAAATTTTTCATTAGTGTTTAATAAGTTGCCCTAGGTCCTTCTCAAATCTATTCGTTTCATATCGTTCCGGACTTCACCTGGTACCCCTTATACACGGGATTCCCATGGAAGAACGTGACTACACCATGTAAACGGTGTTCACTACTTGGTTATAACGATGTAATGTCACTTACTTGTTGGGGTTCCAGGACTTGGAGTTTTGGTTCGTTTAGTTTCAATCTCTCCAGTCCCGGGTGCGTCATTTATTTGGACTTCGAGATTTTTAGTAATCCGAATATCAGATTCTTCTTAGATTCGGAGGATGTCAACCCCCCCCCTACCCCCCCCCCCCCCCCCTTCTCATATTCAGTTCTAGACCAGTTACTTTTTCCATCGTAAAGACACTTTTTCGTCTTTATTCATAAAATCCGAAACACCCGGATGGAGACAGTGTTAAGGAGTTGAGACGGCACCATTGTGTTTTCAACGATATCTGTTATGTATTTGTTTACCTGTACCGATAGAAAGTTATTTTGAAATGTCTCTTTGTGTCAGTCATCGGACCCAAATCGAGGACCCAGCATCAAAAGACTAGGGAAAAGATCTGGTACCGAAGATCTAAAACTCACGAAGTACCCTACTACCCAACTAGGACCTCATGTTTGGTGAAGTCTTTTGGTGTCTCCACCGAAGGCCAGAGGAGACATGGAGAGATGGCCCATATTACAGTTTGTACGTCATTCACGAATCATTTATACCCTAGTTCCAATGGAGACTTACGTTATACTTTCCCAGTGCCTTGGACCATTCTGGACAGGTGGTTCTAAAGAACTGTTTATCGAGTCACCCTTAGTCTGTCACTGTTGGTTTTATGTCAAAACTACTGACCGAAACGGAACAGAAGCGAAAGGGGTTAATGAGACGAAATCTATAATACGATCCATAAAAAAGTGTCCAAGTATGTCCTAAGAGTATTGTTGGAACTTTCCTTCCATGGAAAAAAGTAGGGATTAATCTATAAATAAATAACTTTCTTTCTTTCTTTCTAAGAAATTTAAGATCCCACCGAAATGTTAAAAGTTCAAAAGTGTACGTACTAAAGTATACTAGGAGATTATTAGGAAAGGGGAATGGGTCTATTACGAGGAAGGGAGAAGGGATAGGGTTGACCATTGGTAATCTAACAAGAGAAATAGACACTCAGACGAAGAAAAAACAAAATAAGTGATCAAACAACATAAAAAATCTAAGAGGTACATTAACTATAGTATGTCATAAAAAGAAAAAGACAGAATGAACAATGTCAATCGTATTACGGGAGGTTTAGGTAAGTACAACGACACTTACCATAAAACAAGAAAAAATACCGGCTCATCATAAGGTGACATATAGGTATGATATAGAAGAAATAAGTAGATAACCACCTGTGAGTCCAATGAAGGTATGGAAACGTTACCATTTATTACGACGATACTTGTAAACCCCACACACATAGAAAAGTTTAATCACAGACAAAGAAAGTCTACATATAGGTCCTTACCTTAACGACCCAGTATACCATCAAAATAAAAATCAAAAAACTCTTTTGAGATATGACAAAAGGTGTCACTGACGTGGTTAAATGTAAGGGTGGTTACCACATCCTCCCAAAGTGTTCCTCACATGAAAATAAGAGTGGATTTCTTACTTCTAGGACTCAGAATGACCAACTTAATACAGAGGAGGTTTATACCACTTCAAAATCGGGAGTCATCGAGTCTATACACTGGTATATAAACCTTTATCCAAGTAACGTCAATATTAATGAATTGTCAGAAACATCGATATTAATAAATCCCACTCAAATATGACCTCATTATCTCGTCCTTTACCGTTGGGTGAGGTCATAAGACCGGATCTTTTAAGGTACTTGTCCTCTCGGACCACCCGACGTCAAGTACCCCAGTGTTTCTCAGTCCGTACTACTTTATGACTCGCGTAAACGTATGACCTCGTATGACCTCAGGTACCTTAAGGGGTCCGGTCTTATGGTCTCACCCATCGGAAAGGGTAGAGGTCCCCTAGAAGGGTTGGGTCCCCAACTTGGGTCCAGAGGACGTACTCTCCGTTTAAGAAATGGTCGACTCCTCAGAAATGACCTCATCTCACCCAAGGATTGGTTCACCGACCTCCGGAACCCTCTTCTGGGTCTTTGTGTCCCTCTCGCGGAATACTTCTCTCTCCTAACCTCGCTACACAGATGTTCGGTTCTTTGTGGGCTCCGAAGATTATGGTCTGAAATCTTCTTCCGTACTCCGTCTGGGAGGGGACCAGAAGTTCTCGCGTAGTGGAACGAATGTTGAACTAGCAATGTCAGAGAACCTCAATAAGGGAGGCCTTAATACTCTGTTATTCAAAGACAACAAACTTTGGTAGGTCAAACCCCATGAAACAATACCGTCGGATCCTTTGATTATGTGACTCTGAGTTCCTTAAACAGTGAGCAGATTCTAGTGGGTCGATCACACTTTGTTTCAGTTATTTTTTACCTAATTTCTAGATTTACATTCTGGCCTTTGATATTTTGAGGATCTCCTCTTGTATCCGTTTTGTGAGAGTCTGTATTTAGTGTCGTCCTAGGAGATACTAGGTGGAGGTTCTTAAGACCTTTATTTTCGTTTTTATTTGTTTACCCTAGATTAATTTTAATTTTCGAAGACGTGTTGTTTCCTTTTATATTCGTTCCACTTTTCTGTCGGAAGCCTTACCCTCTTTTATTATCGTTTACTTCGTTGACTGTTTGTTGATTAGAGTTTTTATATGTTCGTTGAATACGTCGAGTTAAGGTCTTTTTATTTGCTGGGTTAGTTTTTTACCCGGTTTCTTGATTTATCTGTAAAGAGGTTTCTTCTGTATACCTACCGATTGTTTGTGTACTTTTCTACGAGTTGTAGTGAGTAATAATCTCTTTACGTTTAGTTCTGGTGTTACTCCATGGTGAAGTGTGGTCAGTCTTACCGACGCTAGGTTTTCAGACGTTGTTATTCACGACCTCTTCCAACGTGACAACCACCCTTACGTTTGATCATGTCGGTGACACCTCTTGTCACACCTCTAAGGAATTTTTAACGTTTATCTTGACGGAATACTGGGTCGTTAGGGTGACGACCCGTATGTATGGTTCCTTTGGTC